>JARHVA010000705.1:2607500-2612500 GCA_037957365.1 Torreya grandis | reverse complement strand
TAAATATAAGTAGATAAATATGATCAATGGAATGGTCATATAAATATATAACTTTGAAATATGTACCAAAATTCACTTATTGTTGGCATGTCCTCAATGTAGAAATATTGTCTCTAGGTGTAAGGAATGTCTTTCATTTGTGTTAATGTATCATATGTAACATGCATGTCCTAAATTATGTTTGTGTGTATCATGAAAATCATCCACATTAAAAATGTGTATGTAGTCTACTATAAATATGGTAACTAAGATAAATCAATCATTTAAGTAGAAAAACATTTCATGCATAGGTTATTATTTTTTATTTTTTGAATATTTACTTTTCACACAATTTTTTTTAACTTTTATTTTTACTTTTATGGTCCTAATAACCAATAATGTCGTCAACATTGTATTCAGGTGTATTATACTATGTCATATATTCATTAATCACAAATTGGATTTCCATAGTCCTCCATTGTGTTAGATTCAACATCCTAATAACCTTATATATAACCAATTGCAACATATTTTGGAATTGTCCTATCAAATGTCATTTTCTCTTTATAAATAAAAATGCATGTCATATTATCCTTCATAAAAAAAAATTAAATGAGATGAGTCAATATATTAGATATTTTTGTAAAATTATTTTTGCTAAATTTATATTCTTTACACACTAATTTATGTGGAGTTATATGATGCATCTCATAAATAAGTGGATCACATGGGGTGTTCATTCAAAACTAAACTGTTAGTTTTAATAATTTATTAGTTTTATATTCCATATTTAAATATATAAATATTACCAATTTATATGTGGTCATTTATATATATTATTTATACTCTTGCTCATTTTTTGGATTACTCTTTAATTACTCAGTTCCTTGATTTACATTTTTTTGACTTTGCATTGGTATCCATACTTGAGCTATTTGAGATGTGACTAGAAAATTTATACAAGTATTTGTTTTATTTATTATATATATATATATATATTTTTTTATATTTAATAATACCAACTTATAAATTTGATTAAATGTTCATATTAACCATATTATGTTTTTGTTTCATTTGGTGTAACCATGATTGTCCCAATAATGCATTGAATTATGTAATGGTAGGATTCACATAGAATAATGTCTCAATTATATTATATATAAGAGAGAATAGTTTAATAATATGTTACATTAAATATTCATAAGTATTTTTATGTTATATATCATTCTCATCTTATCATTCCTTAATAAAATTAATTGTGATTGTATTATTTTGTACATTTTCATCAACAACAATGCCTTTATATGTTCACCTCCTAAAAGAGATTGAATCACCATTATTTATTTTATTATGAAATTTTATATATACATCAATATTCATAATGTTCTAAATTATTTTTAAATACTTCCTTTATGACCCTCTGCTCAAGGGGAATCCAGGAAAAAACTAATGGCTTGGAGGGTCTCAAAACAGAACCACAGAAGATAGTTACTAAAGGCATAAAGAATGCAAAAGATCATTGTTAATTCATAGAAAGTGGTTGGGTAGAACCACTATTTTTTTAATCTTATTTTTTATTTTTGGCACATTTTTTTTATTCTTACCCTTTTTCCATTGGTAGAGGCATTCTTTTTATGCGTAAATGATACATCTTTCTCTCCTTTATATTAAAAGTTAGGGTCTTCAAATCCCATAATATTTACCATATCAAATGAAAAAATATATATTTAATTATAATAATTTTTACAAGAGATATTTTGGGAGTGACATTATATCTAACAAATTAAAAAACAACTATATCCATAAGGTGTTCAAACTAATGTTTTCAATATATTAAATTTTATATTTCGATACCAATTGATATGATGATAAATATAAAATATCACCTTATGTAAGATGATGTGTAATGTGATCATGATTAAAAATAATAATATAATAAAAATTTATTCCTAAAATAGAACATGTTGTATCCTTGGGGCTATCAAACTTTATAGGTTAGTTAAAATTTTAAGGAAGAGGACCCATGTGAGTTTATGTCTTTTGAATTATCATATTTTGAGGTTCTTTATTATCAATTATATAACTTGGAACTTATTTTATAACAAATATTTTATTTAAATATTAATTTTTATGTGATTTTATAATTTTAGAGAATGAATATATTTAATTTTAAGAGCTAGTATAATTAGAGGCACAAGTACATGTGGACACATTAATATTAAATTTATCTTTATGTGACTTAGATTGTAATGTTAAAATAAAAACTTGGTATTTTATATTAGTTATTTCCTACATATTATTCATTATATGATTCATAGGTATGGTTATGGTTTTGAAATATTCATTCATTATGCTCATTTCACCATCTATCTTAGACATATGTGTACTCGACTCATCACAAATATCCCTGTCATCACATTGCTTAGAAAAATTTTCACATTACATATCAATAGACACATCATTGCATGGTTTATAAATATAGACATACCTCATAAATAATTCATTTTTAGATAAATATTATAATTTCATTTCATATTATAAAACTTATTTTGTATTTATTGATGTAAAAAAGATAAAATCTTTGAACATTTAATTTGTATAAGATATGTCTAAATTAATATGATCTTACATTAACAAGTAGATCATGATATATTTATTTAAATCTATATAAATTTATTTTATCAATATGATAGGTTAGTTAAAATTTTATAGTTATAATCTAGTTTGTGATAGTTTATAGTCATTAGTAGTATCTTGAAATAGGTTTGTGGTCTCTCAAATCTTGAAATTAAATGTCCATCCCTGATATTATGAAATTGATAATGATTAAAAATATATGGTAAATAAATCGATATAATTTTTATCATAGTTTCCCCTATGATAATTGGAGTAGCATTCCATCATAAATTATTTTTCCTACTTGTAGTTAGATATTCTATGTAATTTTATAATATTAGACCATAAATATGTTTAGATTTATCTTCCTTCACAATCAAACCCTAGATACACCTTTGATACTTTATTGTCATGTAAAAAATGGTTTTTATGGATGGGTTGATCTAACCTTAAAATTTTCAAAATGAGTGGGTAAACACTTCATACATTTCAATACATCAAAGAGAGTTCAAACTGCACATAAATTTATAGTCTAACTTTGTGTGTGTTGACTAGTTTTTTTTTATCAAAAGTTGAATTAGTATAGTACTAAACCCTAATTATAATAAATTTATTATAAAATTCATTATGTAAAAAATATACTTTTGAAAATCATAATGCATTTAAAATATTTAATTAGACATAGTGATGACAACTGAATGAAGGTTGACTATGTAATGAAACCAAAAAGCTTAGTTATTTATATATGATATTCAGCTATGTTGACTCACTGGTAGATAAAATAATAAATAAGTAAATATAAATACAAGTTCCAAAAATATGTGATTGAGACTGTCTAAGGATGGGAATGTCACATTGTGTTGATGACCAACTATCACTTATAACATTAACTAGTTGGTCTTGAATTATTTAGAAAAATAACAACTTAGGTTACAATCACTTACAAAATTATGAATTCAGTTTGTATTTGTATATTTGACCTAAGAAAGTTTAATTAAGACCTTAAAATATATTTTGATAGGTTGAAACCCTAGTAGGGATTGTAATGACTACAAACCTAAAAATATAAAAATTTGTATTATAATTGGGATAAGATATCTCCAATCACCTCCATGATGATTGAATTTTGAAAATATATCCCATAACCTAAATAAGGAATTCAATCCCATGTATTTCTCCCAATTACATTACTTTGTGAAAAAAATGTTCTTTAACTATATGAATAAATCTAGGGATGGATTGAATACTTGATAATGTTATAATTTTGGATAAATAAAATAGGTTTTTGACTTGGTTGAGGAATAGTTTAAATGCTTAGACTCAAAATTAGGAAGAATATGAAAATTTTTCTTAAGTACAATAGTGGAACTTTTCCTATGTGTTGAAATTTTCCAAGTGATAGAATAAGTGACTTAATTTCCATTTATATCAATCCAAAATGGAAAACACATGCTATAAATCCTAAAAGTATAGATGAAAAGGCAAGAGAGGAATTATTTCTAAACTATATACATTAGAGGATCAATGAGAGAAACATTGCATAAGGGTCCAAAACACCTGCTACTCTTAACCCCTACTAGACATTTATGTCCCTTAATAAAACACGTGTTTGTTGGGTATATATCTATCCTTCCAAATTAGTAGGGTTGGTTTTATCCATTAGAACATTTTTGTAGATGTTATATGATAATTTAGGAAATAAATAATCACTAGACATGTTTAGGATAATGTGAGGTGTAAAAAAGGGTCTTGATTAAGTGAACTATTTAATTCAAGTGAAATAGAGCTATGATTTAACATGATCAAGTATTTGCAATCGGATTTAGGTTACTACATTTTCACCACCCCAACCACCCCCCACCCCCAAGAAAAAATAATTAATTACTAGATTAAAGGTTAAAATGTAGTCGGTGTGTATAACACACCTTGAATTATGGGATAAGTTCCAAACTATGCAATATGTTCCATGGAAAATCCTAAAATGATGCAAAATTAGTTAATGCTCATATGTGAAACTAATAACTAAAATGTAATTTGAGTTTAATTATATTGAAAAGAGAAAGGAAGTATTATGCCTATATTTTATAGACCAACATTTTTATTGTGAATTTTATTAGTTATGATGCTTCCTTAAAGTATTAGAGGTACTAGTTCCTCAGTTAAACCAATGGATAATTTGAGGGTGATCAATCCCCAAATTAAATTATGATTTTATAAAAAAAAATAACACCCATTGAGTGATTCAAAAACCTTTAATTAACTCAATTATTATTTATAACCTAAAGTTGAAAAATGGGTTGAAATCCTAAATTGATTCATATCCATAATGGTAAATGACATCAAACCTCTAAGCTATGCACTAAACACTTAAAATGAATCAGTCAATGTAGATGGATTGTAGATAT